>OZ029914.1:11638340-11639806 GCA_964023275.1 Norana najaformis
GTGATGTTTTGAATAAAGTCGGAAAAGCCAACGTCATTTCAATTTTGGACTGTCGAAGTGCATATTGGACTTGTCCAGTAAAAGAAGAGGATCAGTGGAAAATGGCGTTCGTAACCCACAATGGACGATTCGAGTTTCCCAGAGTCCGATTTGGCATGGTAAATTCTGGGCGAACATTTGTCAAGGTTATTAACGTGGTTTTGCAGCCTATACGTGAATTCTCAGAACCTTATGTGGATGACATTGCGGTTCATTCCCAGGATCGGGATTTACATTTGAAGCACTTAGAGTCATTTTTAAAACGTGTGAGGGAACATGACATTACTTTGAATGTAAAAAAATGCATTTTTGCTAAAAGCGAAGTGAAATTTATTGGGCATGTAGTTGGATCTGGCAAGAAAATGGCAGAATTTGTCGAAACTAAAGTGTCAGCTTCCGTTACAGCGGACGAATAATTTTGTGATGACAGAGACGCATAACCCTCTTGCATTATAAATACGCTTACATAATATATAGCAGGGCAGTAAGGCACACCGATAAAGCCAATAGCGGAAATAACCCTTGACTAGCGAATACCCTCACTGAGAACCTCTTGTATAAGCTATAGGGGGCCTATGTATATCTTGTGTGTAATAAACAGGCCACAATAGACTGCAAACCAATATGGACGCGGTACAAACCAACGTGTATAGCTAACACCAGGCCAAAGGATTACATTCGACACAAGCTGCATTGCCGAGTGTTGTTGCCAACACCTTGCCACTATCTAATATGTGATCTTTTGTTAGCGCGAGACAAACGCCCATACTTTACAACAACAATGCATACACAGAAATATAGTACTAGGTCGTGCAACAATGTAAAATCAGTCTGAAAGTCCAATAAAAATTATTATAGCTAAAAAATTCATAATAGAGCAGAGGGGGAGGTGCTAGACTACCACACCACTGCCGCGCGTGTTGGTGCGAGTCCTGGCAGATGTCTTTTTGCATGCCATGTGGGGTGCAAATGCATACATGAAGCTAATCCGTGCCAAAAAACGGGCAAGAAGAGTGTTTACAAAAATACTAGGGGAGCTGTTGCAGCGTCTTAAGATTTACATTAGGGAAAAGGCTTGGTATAGGATATAGGCCTCAACGCTACGGCTACCAATTCCAAACACCACCCACCCTAGCCGTCTGATTGCCTGCCTGCCTGCCTGCCTGCCTGCCTGCCTGCCTGCCTGCCTGCCTGCCTGCCTGCCTGCCTGTCTGCCTGCCTGCCTGCCTGCCTGCCTGCCTGCCTGCCTGCCTGCCTGCCTGCCTGTCTGCCTGCCTGTCTGCCTGCCTGCCTGCCTGCCTGCCTCTTAGTTCTTGACCTGGAACCGAACCCTTCTTGCCTATCGACTTTGTCTTGATTGAGAGCCTGTGAATAAGCTGGCTCCGCGACTTAGCCTTCGTTGGGCGCTGTAGAAATGATTATGATTT
>OZ029914.1:11639829-11670354 GCA_964023275.1 Norana najaformis
TCATGAACAGTCCGGATATTTTAATTACCGTCACAACCAGCTGCGAGCTGAAGGTCGACAGATGCTCCAGTACGAGGATTTATTCAGAGATGAATATATATATATATATATATATATATATATATATATATATATATATATATATATATATATATATATAGATTGCATAGAAAAGTGGTACTCAAACTTTTTCAGACTGGGGCACACGTGGCAATGCAAATTTCTGTCGCGCATACTTGTGTTCTTAATGTTGAACTTTCGTGTAATTAACAGTAAAATTAATTGTACTTAACACTTTGCACTACAGTGACTATACTCAAATTCTATTACAATACAACCAATGTTACATAAATATCAGGCCGACGAAAGTTTTCATACAAATATAATTGTATAAATAGACAAAAATGCGCTGTTATTTAGACGAAAATATTTTTTACTATCAATATTTGGTGGCACACATCTGGCTGTCTCTCAGCACACAGTTTGAGAAACTCTGACACAAACAATTTTCAAATTATTGATATATATAATCGAATTCTATCTTAAATGAGGTGTACTTTCAACTAACTACGCAAATACTTTATAACGTTTGAGTATAAAACTAATATAATTATACATGTGCTCTGTTGTTACCAAACAAACATGATTGTATATACAGTATATATATATATATATAGAGAGAGAGATAGAAAGAGACATACACAAAGAGAATTCAAAATCTTCTTAGCTTCTCCACCTCCTGCAAATTGCTTCCCAGCCTCGTCTCTTCAGACAGAAATCTTCATCGAATTCCCCTAATTATATATTAGTTCAAAGATCAACTGGCTCCATTAGATAGGCACTTACATAGCCCTATATTTAAAGTAGGCCTGTTTTTGTTCGCAGTGTACATCTGCTCATCCTTCACACTAGCCAGCCAGATACGGTGCTTAGGAGTGAATATTACAATTTATAAAGATATGTCAGTCAAGTGCTTATTCTCTTATCTCAAAATTACTCTTGGCTTTCATAATATTTCGATTCGCGAGAGCAGCTAAAGCGTTGGCTTTTTAATTTTTGTGAGCTATGTCCTAATTCTGGGCTCCTCGTTCGATCTGTTGAACTGTGAGTAACTTCGAAAACCATCATCCTCGATATGATCGTCTCCTTCAATTCATGTAAAATACAGAAGCATGAATGAATAGAACGTGCTATCGGAAGTAAATCTCGCGTGATCTGCTCAGATATCATGCAATAATAGTATGTATCCATTCATTTATCTTGGCCAAGACTATGCGATGCCAAGGAAGAGGGAGGGTTGAGAAGAAAGAATAGGATGGAGTAGTAGTTGCCCGTATTAAAATTTATAAATTATGTATATAAGCTTACATAAGATTTTAAAATCACATAGATACAAAAGATACAGATTTACAAATAGTTTTCATCATCTGTCTGGCTTTGCTTCATGAAATAGAAATTTCTGCAACATGGCGAATAGTTTGTGAGTTTACTTTTTGTTTGTTAATTTTGGGAAACTACTGTTACATGAATTCCGTCTTAGTTTGTCTGATGATGTTTCTTGGGAAACCTCAACCTCTGCTGATTGAACATTGAAAAATAACATTATCACCATCAAGTAGAAATATTCACCAATTTACGTCAGAAGGTGTCGAAGGGAAAACTCAGACGGAACCCTATCGGTCCAGTCATGCGTAACTGCCCCATTACAGCAGTCCGTCCTTTAGTGATCGGTAAATGAGTGTCCTCCTATGTACATAATTACTTAGCGCATTTATATAAATCCTCTTTAAGGCTTTGCTCTAACACGAGCTAAGCGCTAATAGGCTTTCAGTTTTTCTAAGTTTCCACTGATCCATGATCGTTGCCTATAAATAATTAAAGCACACGCGCACATGCGTTAATAAGCACATGCGTTAATAAGCACATGCGCAAATAAGCACATGCATTAATGCGTTAATAAGCTTTCACTGTGGCTATCATCAAATAATAATGATGATTATTTATTATTATACTATTATTATAAAAGTTGTTATAAAAATTTACCAAGCCCAATTTAGTATAACTAAATGCCCCGGAAACGTACCAAAATACAGCGCATAAAAGATTTGGTAGAAAAAGAACTTTTAATACCTTATGTTTACTGTATACTGGTATATACTATATATCTGGTTAGTTATATAGCCCCCTTAAAACCTGTCAAATGCGCTCGTGCGCATTTAATTATTTTTATAACTCATATATGGGTCTATCATAAACAATGATTACTTTAAGGACTTCATAAATGCAAGTTATACAACCTGATGATTTTTTTTGAAAAAACTAAACTTGTAAACGCAACAAAATAGGAAAACTGTTCTTAAAGTGCTTTATAAGTGCTTTAAGGACTTCATAAACACAAATTATACAACTTTAATTTCCTTCCATGAACGAAGATGATTATTAGAAGGATGAAACTCAGCAGCAATATTGGAACCCGAATGTCAAGTGCAACAGCCAACACTTGAAACAATACATTGCAAAACAACTGAACATTAACAGATGATATCACGTCAACATACTGTCTTTATACTCAAAGTCAAATGCACTAATAGGAACATTTGATGCGGCGATGGATGAATATGATGATGCCAATGAAGCAATCTAATCAAACATAATCTGACCTAAATAGCTCATGGGTCGCATCATTATAATGCACAAGCCATAAGCAAGTCGAAAGAAATAAATCTTTATTTTATATCTGAATGACAGTAAATTAGGAACAAGGATGATGCTATTGACAACAACAACAATTAGAATAAGAGTGATAAAAGTGACACAGACGATAATTTTGACTATTATCTTTATGCTGATAATGGTAAGAGGGTGGTGATAGTGAAGGTGATAGTGACAATGTTATGATGTTGTTGTTGATGGTGATGTTGATGATCTAAATACTTAAAGATAGTGATGTGCTGAACTATTTTCTAAGCTGCAAATGACAAAGAACGTGACAATGATGGTATGTGACCGACTGTGAATACTGATGGTGACATATACATGGCTGATCATGTCAACTCCCTCTGCAGATCCTGCTACTATCTGATGTGTCGGATGTGGGCGCAATTTTATTGTTAGTGCTGCATTGATCCTCTTCCATTCAGTCACTGGAGTTTTATCTTTGCAGGCATGCTCAAATTTCAGAAACACAAGTTGTCGTCTGTCCTCAGCTGGATGAATAACATGCTTTTCTCTTGACTTATTTCAACTGGCATATTAGAATCACAAAAAATCAAAACTAAGTGTATCTTCACCTTAACGTCTCAGGAAAATAAAACAATTGACAATCATGGCAGAAACGGGTTGCTAGAACCCGGCAATGATGAAATATTTTATTGGTAACATGCAAAGGCCAAAGCAAGATCACTAAAAGCCAGATGCACATCCCATCGTAACAGCTCCTCTGTCTTCTCTCTGATCTTCTGGCAACCGGACTCTTTTGTACCTTGTGAACAACCTAACATTTTGCATCATGGTCTCAGACACTATGCATGTATATATATATCAATGGGTCCCTGCACGTGAATTATGTATTAGGTGTGGATGAATAAGACTAGAGCATATTTGCATGATCCTGATTAATCAGCAAGTATATATATATATATATACTTCAAGCGACTATCGTATTAAAGTATCTTTTGCATTTTTTCCAGATTCTCTATGTATACCTGTTTGTGCATGAGGCAGCTCCAGATCATTTCCTGATTGTGACCAACTTACTGCGAAGAACTCTTCCTCGACAACTGACTGAGGACAACCATGTCCTCCAACCTTCAAGGAAGCTGTAATCCAGAAAGCGGAAATGTTCTTTATTCACAACAATCAGGCACAGTTTTTGCACGATAAAATTAATTAATCAGAAGGATGCAGGTGGAAACGCTTGCCGAAATTGTTACCTCAGTTGACAATTTGAGAAAAATGCCTTCTATGTTGTCGTTCCACATCTCTACAACTTTAAGAGCATTTGGTATTAGGTTTCGAGGTACAGTATGTGAGATTGATAGGGCACCATTTTAAACTAAATCATCAAGTAATACCGTTTTGTCATCCAGGGCATTGGATGCTTTCAGCTATAAATTAAGAGTTGGTCATTTTGAACTAGTTTGTCATCAGGACAAATGCGTAAATTGCACCATTTTGTCATCCTGAACCAGGTTGTTATTTTGAACCAATCTGACCGTCTTGGGACACTTTGTCGTCTTGTTAAATGTTGTCTCCTTGAACCATTTTGGCCTGCTGAACTGCTATGTTATCTTGCACCAGTTTGTCATTTTGAACCAATTTTATCATCTTGAAATAATGATGTATTTCCTTATAAAAATTGTTCTCTTCAAGTGGTGTATAACATCCTGAAAATTTTAATTGAAGCTTAGGTATCACTTAGTGCTCTGTCAATACTGATTGTGTGCTTTAGCGCTAATCTTTGTGACATATTTGGTGAACTGGTTAAAAGAACTGGTCTAATCATAAGTCAATTCTTAATTCCTAAATATTGCCTTCTCATATCATAGGACGTTAAATATGTTCTTGTCAAAATATGTTCCTCCGGAGCCAAATTTTGCAGTGCAATGGTCTTGAGAGATTAATGTTAAGTTTTGTTAATTTGAAGCTCTGTTGTCATTGTTTTAAGCTATTGCTATTGTTCATAATGCAACTATCGGACAACCATAGAGTATTCTATCATATACATAAACGTGCCTTATTTTTATTGCAGCTGCTTAGTGGGCTCTTTGTTGCCAACCTTCACCTCTATTAGTCTGGAACTTTCCTTTATTTTAAGAATCAGAATGGTGTGCTAATATCATGATAATAGTAACTGGGCTAATATTTGTAGAGGCTTGTAACAATAGTAGCTTGTAATGCGTAGCTAGTTTTGCTGGTGATTTAACTAGAAACTCAGAGTACTGTGGCAGTAGTGCATTCTTAATGCTGATGCTGGCATGAATAGTGAAGTGAAGGTAAGCTATCATCACTTTGAGGTTCTGTAATTATTATTATTATTATTTGTCCTAAGGTATTTGTGATCCCTCATTAAGTAAAAAATTATATGGATGAAATATTGATTTCTAAAATGGCCAGTCTTCGCTGATGTCTGGCTCCTCAAAAGTGCCCCGGAAGGCAATCGAATTAAAACGCTGAATTACTACTACTACTACTGTTATTAATATTATTATTATTATTATTATTATTATTAATTAATTATTATTATGACATTTCTAAGTTATTGGTATTGTTGTTATCCTATATGTTCATAGTAGAGTTCCAGAGAAGCAGAGGGCATTTCCACGCTGGACAGCCACTGAGAGTCTTTGGAGCAGGTAGCTGGTCTCCAGTGGATCGTGGGTTGCCATTGTCATCCTTCGTCCTAACTCCCACACAAAATCCAATCCTTCCGTACTCCATGCGCCGCTGATCTCCAGTGCGACCGCCAAAATAGAGTGGGTTTGGGCTATAGTGGTGAGACTGAGACTGCCCGGTTTGCAGCTTCACTTGGTCCGGTTGAAGTAAATCCTAGACGTGACGCTGCAAATATGTCAGAAACTGTCACATCCCATGTAAGACACCTTGCGCGAGACCACGGGATAAGAGTCACGCCTTCCGGTCGTTTGCCATCTTCCCTGGTGAGTTCCAACGGTTCTTTCTGAGCAGGGATGTTCGCTCTGGTGAGCGCTCTCCATATAATGTCGTTGAGCATGTTATGGCGTTGTTGTCTGCCAGCACTCTTTCTGCAGACCAGACCGTGAAGTCCTCTGGCGTCGACTCTTTCGCCACAGTGACACAGATGTGGCTCGCACAGTGTGGTTCCCAGTCGTATTCCAACCGCGGTCCGTATCACCTCATCCGAAAGACGGAGTCCCAATGCGGCTACTGGAGGAGCCAGCATCCAATCTCCAGAGTGTGGTGCTTGAGAGGCCAAGAGACGAGCGCGGTCTAGTGGGTTGTTCTGACTCATGTAAGCTCGCCGACGCCTTGCTTGTCCAGCGACTGTCCCATTCCCTTTGTCGATGAGCTGCTGATCCAGTTGGTGGTTTTGCACCCGTGAAGACCATCCATGCATTCAGTGCGGTATTCACCAGCTCGTCTGAGGTATCGGCTGATTCTGGTGGCAGCATGTGTGTTTGGAGTTCGCTTGTGCTTGCAGCAGAGGCCAAGAAGGCAGAAAGTGCCAGCGTAGAAGCACAGTGAATCCCAAGACCGCCATCCTTAACCGGAAGGGACGCCTGGAGCCATTTCTCATCTGACAGCTCAACGTTTAAGATAGTCGATAACCCTTCTCTTAATAGAGAGTCAAATCTGGTTAAACTGGGGCATTCGGTGCAAACGGCTCTGGGCATTGTGTAGAGCAGCTTCGGAACGCTCAAACCGTTTCGCAACAGCACTAGGGCGTCATGTGCGTGAAGCAATGAGAGCCTCCCAACTGCTCGTTCTAGATCATTTGCCTTCACATTCACCACCTTTACAACGGCTGGCCCCGGCATCAGTGGTGTGCCCAATAGTGCTGCCTCTCCTAATGGTGGATGGTTGAAGCTGGACAACGCGAGATTGTCGAATTGATTTTCGTTATTCTGGGAAACAATCTCGCATTTGGCGCGGTTAAGTCGAAGTCCGACTTATTATTATTATTATTATAATTATTACGAAATTTTTAACGCGCGCAAAGTCACAGAAATGCGAATGCAAGTTGGGAAGGTAAAAAGGTGTGTCCTGTTGCTGTGTGGCCATGGTTGTGTTTGCAACTCAGCCTTTGACCTAGGTACCATGTTCATGAGGAGCTAAAATAGAAGCATGCAGTCAAGTGTGTTAACTTTACCTGTTTACAAAACTGTGGAAGTTAGAACAAGCAAATTCGTTTGCCAAGGTTTTGTATATAATATTACGTGGAAACAGAACGGGGACGTCCATATATTGAGGACATAGATGTTCAACCCCTACGGCTGTAGAATTCAGTAAATCAAATGAACATTTATATCTAGCTGTCTTTTTAATTCACATAGATGTAAGATTGCGGTTAGACAGGCCAAAATCTTCCCACTCTCACTTGTATGGGCAAATTTATTTAAGCCGACATGAGGTAGGACAATAAATCCTATAAACCCATCTGTTTGGATATAATGTCAGACATTGCTTGCAAGCGCGTTTTAAAGTACATAATGTCTGGTAATCGACCATGTTGCCAGAAAATTACGTGTGTAATCTTGGAGTATGGATGTATATATCCAAACACTTCTTTAGCGTGTTTTCAAAATAATCTCACAAAGGTGCTACAGCATGGCTATCGAGAAGTTCCCAAAAACGTAAGTCTTAAGATGGGCCCCGAATGTTTTCTGAGCTAAGCTACTGCTATTGTTCAGGATGCAACTTTCGGACAATCACAGAGTATTCTATCGTATACATACACGTGCCCTGTTTGTGTTATCGGCTGATCATATCACTTGCCTGGGCAAATGTAGGCCTAGTGACATTGGCATAAGGTTGGGCATTAAATTCTATGAAGCTATAATAGCAGACATTGCTTGTAAGCATGCTTTTAAGTACATAATGCCTAGCAATTGACCATGTTGCCAGAACATTAAGAGTCTTGGGAGTCGTCCATAAACGACGTCCACAAGAAAATTACGTACACTAAACCCCTCCACCTTCTTGTCCACATTTGGCTTTACCTTCCCCATCTTTCTTTGTCGACGTCCGCACTTAAGCGGAGTGTGAAGACCTAGATTAGGCTACCAGTTGGTTTTGCAGGGCTAAGTGTGTCGTTTGTTACTGTCGCATTCATCAAAGGGACTGTAATTTGATCCAATGCCGTCAAACTGTTTGATGTCTGACTGATGTTTGTGTTTAGGCACATGCTTTACGGAAATAACTTCATGTATCAAAATTAGATGCAGACACTCGCATTGGGAAAAGCTTCCTCCTCTTGTCTGCATTTGGCATTACCCACCCCATCTCCCTTTGTTGGTTCTACGGGGCTAAGTGTGCGGCTAAGTGGGCTATATTGACACTGCCGCATTCATCAAATCGACTGTAATTAGATCCAAATCCGTCAAACTGTTTGATGTCTGACTGATGTTTGTGTTAAGGCACATGCTTTACGGAAATAATTGTCTTATCAAAATACAGAAGTCCGCATTTTCCAAAATCATCCTTCTCTTGTCTCCATTTGGCATTACCCCTCCCATCTCCCTTTGTTGCAGGGCTATATGTGCCGCTAAGTGGGGTATTTTTATACTGTCGCATTCATCAAAGGGACTGTAATTAGATCCAATGCAGTATAAACTGTTTGATGTCTGATTGATGTTTGTGTTACGGAAATGATTGTATGTATAAAAAATTAAAAGCAGAAATCCGCATTGGGAAAACCTTCTTCCTCTTATCTGCATTTATCGCTTTTTGGTTATCCCTCACTCCCCTCTCTCCTTCCTCAGCCGATGGACATATGGCATGTTACCAAATGGATAACTTCATTACTTTGTAATTGCGGATATCAATGATGCACGACCACCAAGTACATAATAATGCCCGGTAATCAGCAAAGTTGCTAGAACATCCATGGTCTTGCTGCAGAGGGCTGTGACTGAGGTTTACAGTGACATCGTGTTTCAGCTTATTTTGGTGAGTGTAACTTTTGACGACTGAAGGATGACGCAAGTAGGTCATGCAAAAGATTTTGTTGTCTATATTATGTCGTATCAGTTTGTTGTTTAAATTATGTCTTATCAGATTTCAATTTTCTGTCCGTGGTCTCTGGTGACAGAAAAAGTAAAAACTCTGGTCATTAGATGAGAACTTAAAGAAATTCATAGACGTATATGTCAAAAGTCTTTTAAAGATTTTGATGATAATATTATTGCCGGGAGCATTTTTGTTATATGAGTTAGAGGAAATGTGGTGGGTTATCTTAATCTGACAAGACGTGACACCACGAGAAGGATGTTGAACAGGAGATTGGGTCAAAAGGTGAAGGAAGGCTAATGAAACCAAATGGAAACGTAAATTTTGGTTGAAAAGATTAACAGTTGCTTAATTTTAAATCATTTTAAGCAGAATAATGTAATGCATCAGAACATTTTTCGCCTTTGGAAAACTTGTTGATTCTCACCCTACAGGGCTGGACCAGAAAGAGAAGATCTTGAATTGCTTACAGGGAACAAAAAGTAAGGAAGGAAAAAAGACTCTTTTCCTTGTTATTTTGAGGTTTAGTGTTGTCTCGCTTACATAAAACTGTTGATTAACACAGTTAAAATGGTTAATAGAAAAATAATTTTAAGCCAAGTGATGTATATCAGATTGATTTTGGAATGTGATTCAACACGGCTTCCGATGGTTATGTTCTAGGAAGGTTCTACCAATGTAGAATTACATCACAGCAATAGAACAACCATTTGCTAAGGTAGGAATGTCTTGATAATGAATTTTCAGTTTCTAGCAGCATGACAGGTTCCGAAGTATAAACCCAACTATGATTGGATGATCTTTCATGAAGTGCTTTGCAAGTCACATAAAGTATTTCGTTACGAGAAACTGTTTGATACTTGTTCAAGTTCGTTTTAGTTAACATTTTGATTTCAATTTTGGTGACATTTTAGATATTGTTTTCTCTGTCATTGTTCCACTGCTTTCTTGTACAAATTTGATAAATAGTTTAAGAACTTCTCTATCATTTCAAAAGAAAATATTTCCTGCATAAGTCAATAAAAACTTACACAAATGTGTATCAGCCATGCTGTTAATATAACCTAAACATGAATAGCTGTTCTTGAAAGTGTTATGGATTTTCGTTGCAGCCATCTGTAGTGAAAAGTTGTAAAAACAATGAGGGTTTTAGTTTTTGTATATTGTGGACTGTATTATGTCGGATAATTTAGCTTAGGTATTTGTGTAATTAATTCCTACGGAACACTGGGGAACAGTTAGGCGGATGTAATTAACGAGAGGCGGATAGGACGCCCGTGATTGAAAGGTGGAGGTAAACAAGAGAGAGAGAGAGAGAGAGAGAGAGGCGGAACAGAGGGACGCCGATCGGATGGCGAAAGGGAGAAGTTGGATGATTGACAGACGGAAGGGGAAAGTTAAGGAAGGGTGCGAAGCGAAGAGGGCATTCGCTAAACAACGGTCGAAGGAGGCGTTAGCTTCCGGAGAACAGAAGAAAAATAATAAAACTGTATCTCTTAAACGGACCTCGCTAGATTAATAGGCCGATGCGAATCATAGACTCTGATTTTGCCGAATTTGCTGTATATACGGTGTACATAGTTGTAATATACGTGTTAAAGAAAGAATCGGTGTTAAGTCTCTGTACGGTCGGACTGATCCATTCAAAAATCCGCCTAAAGTCCCCCGAAGAGTTAAGCCTCTGATCAATAGCACCGTTCACCACCATATCCTGAAAGGAGATTTGTGTTCGCCAGCGACCCTTGATGCGCAGGACTCACAAGCAAACTCTTCCTTCAGTACACCATCTTTCTTCCACCGAGTTTTCTGCAGACATAAATCTTTCTGAGCTATATCATGTTTGCAACAACTAAATACAAACTGGAAAATCTTGCGCTTATTACAAAGCAGCCTGTTTTTTGAAGTTAGAATGTTTTCAGCATCAATTGTAATTCACATAGATAACATAAGCATAGTTACTAATTCCGGAATTAAAGCCATTCGCGTTTTGTTAATCGTTACAAATTGCAGTCCAAATATTATTAAGCAGACTGTATAATAATAAGCGTATATAAAAGGCGTTTAGACAAATGATCCAATAAGCCTCTGCTGCCCTAGAGCTGCAATAAGCCTGCCAATTGGCCTAGGTAGCTATAGACCTACAGTCCGCATTGCAATCGCTAACTATTTCAAAGACCACTCGACCTACATCTCCAGTGTTCATATTCATTGCTAAGAATATTTTGCAAATGAAATACGACCAGTAACTCTAGGACTACATACCGCGAGAAAGATATTCGTGAAAATGACTGTAAACGCCAGGATTTATGCAGCAAACGTCATGAAAAGACTTAAAATAAAACGTTATAGCTTATTCCCGACAAATTCATTGAAACATTTGCAGGGTCGAGGTCATACGGTAGCTATAGAAAAACATGTACATATGTACATTTAATCATTGTTTCAATCGGTAACAGACAATTTCCTGCATAAATGTGGATCTATATAGACTATGGGTCGACCATAAATAAAATCTGAGAATTAAATGGGAGCACAACTAATTCTGATCAATCTATGTCCAGTGCGCTTGTAATTAAAGCCGTTTCGACCGTGCTACAGGCATTCCTGCGCACCGGAGACTGAGAAGCGAGTTAGAAAATAGGCAGTCGAATATTCAGCCGGGCAAGGACAATGCGTTCAGTTTTATTGTAGGCAATAAAGAAAGATTGGAGATAGGACGGTAATTAGAGAGGTCGTCTGTGTAAAATTTGCAACGCTAACGCTTTCCAGCACAAATCAACTGTAATCTACATAAAATGCTGCTGCTCGGCTGATTCGAGGTGTACCTTAGTTTGATCATATAAACAGCATCTCGCAGGAGAAATGGTACTGGCCACCAATGAAAGAGGGCTTTGAGTTTAAGAGCTTAATTCTTGTACGAAATCGTCTTGTTGACTGTGCTCCGTCGTATCTTAGGAACTCATACGACTCGGTCTCATCCACCTCTGACTTCAGATCCCTTCGCCATAATGCGCAAGGTGATCGGGTTGTCCTACCGGTCTCAATTGCCAAGGTGCATTATAGACGATTCGTTGAGATGGGTCCAACTTTCTGGAATAAGTTGAATAGCAACCCATAGTGTGAGCGTGTTTTTACGATTTTTGCTGTTGTTGGCCCATCTCTATGGAATGGACTGATGTGTTTGTGGGCGGGAAACAGCCTAAAAGAGGCGGTCGCAAAGGTTACGCTTACACAGCGCAAATTTCGTTGCAATGGTCTGTCGTGTGCTCTGTTGATAGTTTGAGTAAGACTACAAACATCGTTGATTGATTCGTGTGTTTAGAATTATGTATTCGACGCCAGTACTGTGTTGATTGAACTGTTTGTCTTCCTAATTATAATCACAAAAATCAAGGACTGTGTGGCTTTTCTCGAATTAACGCTACGCTACGAATCTGGCAAGTCGACGGTTCGAAGCCCGATCGAAGACAACTTTGAAAGATTGTCAACTTATATCTGGTGATCAGCACGTTCTGGTTCGTATGTACCTGGATCACAGAAACCAGTGAAAGAAGATTCAACGGAAGAATCCAACGCTGAGTCATCGAAATAAACCGTCATCAAAAACAAGAAGGACATATGCGGAAGAAGTCAGTTGACTTGGAGCGGCCGAGAAACGAAAATCTGTACGGAAGACGAGATATGTGAAAAATTGCGTACTGTATTTTACGAATGTCTTAAGAAATTGATTATCATATGCACTGGACTGTTCTTCCTGCATACAGTGTAAGAAACTGATATTTGCTTGCGGCGCAACACTTTATCGTTCTCAAAAGGTTACTTAAGTAGGTAAGTAAGAGGAAGCGATTTTCTGCAGAAAAACAGGCAGAGATTGAATGTTGGTTCCAGAGGTGAATGCAGCTACGGCCATTTGTTTTTTGGCAAACGTATGTCACTGATTTTCCCAAATGAACTACTTTTGGACGAGGGTTGCTAAACTAAACCTTGCCAACTTAACTAATTGGACCAACAGTTTCAAAGGACAAAGGGAACGAAGCGATAAGGTAACATGATGTTATCACACTTAGACACCTTTCTTTGGGCTGCAATCCAGCAACGGGTCTTGAAAGACATAAATCTGCCAGATTCTCTCTGACTGTTGCAACCCAGTAAGGCACCTTCCTACCTCCCAAAGAGTGAATTAAGAGGCGGTCCTATATGCATACTTTTTGTGAGCTGGGTTTCCTTCTGGGTATGATCTCTCTGATAAAGACTGCCCTGCAGTTAGGGCAAATGCCAGAACATCTGACTCACATTGCCCGTAAGCAGAATGGAAGCATATAAAGGTATATTGTCGCCGTACCTATATCTGAAGTCTAAAAGGCAGGAAATGCCATCAAGGGTACACGACGAATCCCACGGTTGCCATCATTTATTGGAAGAGAGGCTTACTCCCAACTATCGAGTATCGAGTGCGAAGTTGAGGATATTAACCAGGCCTTCATACTACATCAGAACTTGTTTGTCGAAACATGGACTGCATGGAGAGTATACAAAAGTTTTGAGAAACCTATGGAGTTGCATGGCAAAATTATGGCATCCTATCTGGGAATAGGTGCCAAGCGTGATGCATCTAGGGGAAGTTCCGAGTTGTGAGACTGCAAATGCGTAGAAAGCGAGACCCCCGAAGAGAAGCATTCTCCAAAAAATTGTTGACTGTGAAGCGATATAAAGGAGGAGGGAGTCTAAATTACGGGTATTTGATATTACTTCGCACTTAGGCCTACTACAGTTCAATGTAGGACCACTTCTTTTACCTCCTAGGTGATGGCACATCAGAAGCGGCTAAATTATTATTTTTTGCCTGAGGTACATTTGATCCTTCGGGACATAGATAAAGGCTCTGGAGAAATAAAATATCTAGGTTTTGCTAAATCTCGTCCAATTTCGGCAGACAGAAAGTGCTGCGGAAGGTGACTGTTGTATTAATAATAATAATAACAATATAATAATAATAACGACAACAATAATAATAATAATGACAACAACAACAACAAAAACCAGAAACTCCAGAAAAAATGCTGTTCCTATGTTTTATTATCCTGAGAGATCATATATGTGTTGGGTAAAAAATCATATCATTAATAAATTTAATACTAATAATTAATTTAATGATGTATATACATATTGAAAGTTTTTTATAGCAGCCTTAGAAGCTATCTATGTTCTACGTTTTCTTAAATATTTCATTGTATTTAATTTGCTCCATTATAAGCCAAAACTTATCAAATTGTAAATATGAAGTTATATTCTACATTTATATCAACCTGTGTTGTGCTAAATTGTGTTGCAAAGTGTTGTATTACGTTGTCTTGTATTTGAAAGCACTGGAGTACAACATAGACTAATCAGTGCTGTATGAAATCTACATAATAACCGCTTCAGGCGTGTGCATACGTGATCCGGCTGTATGTGATGGTAAATTCTTGCACTACTTGGTGAATACTATGAGAATAAAAAGGGATGACAGAAACGGCGGTTTGCTGGGGTAAAATTTGGGATAGTTTTTGACATCTGCTTTCATGGCTCGTAGCTAACGGGGTCAACCAAATGGAAACTTCCCCAGAAAGGCCATTTCGCCGAACTAGAGAGCAAATGTTCTGCGCGGGATAGCAATAACTGTTCCTAATCAAGATGTGCCTTCAGGAGATTCTATGAAGTCCAGTTATATCACATTACAAAAGAGGTAGCTGTTGCGATATGGTGTGAGCGACTTCTTTCTCTTAGCCTTAGCATGTGAGAGGGTGGCCAATCCCCTTCTCTCTGCCAGGTCTTCCCACCAAGTCTACTCATTTTACAGACGAGTTCGAAAGTGAAGCAGAAGTCTCAAACACCTTTCCCACCCAGACTTTCTTTCAACAATCGAGCATGCAAACCACTAAGGGCTATCGCCTTCCCTTTACATAACAGTTGTGTTATTATGTGCTAGGTACCTATAATTGTATTGTTAGGTAGTATTTAGGCCCGTGTAATTACGAATTATTATTATTGTAACTTTATGACAGGGAACTTGTAATTCTATTATTACATAGTGATTTTATCATGTCTAGTATTTAACACTGTATTACATCTCTTCATTGAGACATGAGCAGGGTTGAGGCATACGATCGTTATGTAAACCAGTGTACGTAACATTACATTAACATCTTAATCCACAGCATACAAGTCCTATTATTTAAAAAAGTTTAAATTTCAATAACGTTTTATCCGATTACTTCAAGCTAGCCCGCCTACACGGCTCTTAAACCCCGCCTATTAGCAACAAAACTCCGCCCAACAATCCCGGATCGTACCAAAACGGTCAACAAGTCCTAATTTAGAAACAAGGGGCTGGGCAGACAAAGCGATGAGCTCCAGTTCGGCAGGCAGAAGACCGAGCAGTCCAAGGCCGCAGTGGTGAGTCAACAGAATGGTGGGGTGACCTGGTGGAAAGGGTGAGACAGCACCTACAGAGGGCCCGTTCTATAACTGCTTCGATCATTGTCGGAGTTTACTCGGAATATGCACCGTTCACAAGTGGAATATGAGCAGAGTAAACTCCCGGAACTCACACGGTTTATTTACATAGTAGCAGCAAACGTGACAAAACACTCCCTCATCCCCAAGCCGTCTCTGCCCTCCAGACTTAAACTGTCGCGACGACTTTGGTCTAAACGAAACCGATTTCGGACGTGCCAGGGTTGCAATGCCTTCAACCTCGTCAAATTGGGACAAGCCACTGATTCTTCAAGCAGCTGAGGCGCAGTGCAGACTGTGGCGTTGTCGACGTCCGTCTGTAAAAGAGTTTCAATGGCTCTTCATCTCGCTGTTGATGACCCTTGCAATTGTCTGGGCATGCAACGTTTACGCTAGCGGAAGAATTTACAAAGTAAAATATGTCGGAATGAAGTGTTAGGGCAGAAGAAGAGCGGCTTGAATGGAGTGGTTGGATTGCAAATACAATCAACAGGCGAAACATAACGCCGAAGCCAACTCGCAAATAATACGAAAAATGGATTGTAGCTTATGGGGAGCAAATGAAGATTTCCCCAGAAAGGACATTTTGCCAAACTAGTGCGCAGATGTTCCATTAGAAGAATAAGAAACATATAATACCCAACATAACAATATAACACAATTTAACATTCGTAATAAATTGAACCCTCCACGCCACGGTGAAAGGTTCAATTTATTACCAATATTAAATTGTGTTAGATTGCCACGGAGGTGACCTATCCCAGCAGCAACAGGCTAACCAGTGCGCACATATTATTCGCTGTACTTACCCTTGTTCCATACAAGAACGGAATACCTCCCAAACAAACTCCGAGCACACTCGAAGCAAACGTGGAAGAAGCCCAACATATCATCTCGACGCTGCTTTCTCAAGTCCATTGACTAACTGCAGAGGTCCCGACTGTTTAATAATGCCAAGCGTACTCGTCCAAGTCATCGGCCAAATACCAACAGATCCGCGTTAACTTTGCATAAATTCCACATGCGTCAACACACACACACACACATACATCGTCAATTTCAGACGCCATCCTTTGCTTGTTGTGTACACCCACATTTACAAAAGCACGCGAGCTCATACACACACCTATACGCATATATAAATTCAGATGCATATATACACACTAAAAACTTCGGATAAATATATATCTACGTTAGAGAATATGTAGACCTATCACTGTTAATACACATATACATCATTAAATTCACAAACGTGCATAGGCAGTTACAGTATTGCATCCAGTTTAACTTGTTTGTAGCAGCATAATAAAATTCCGCTAGAGTGTCTAGGCTGCAGTGGAGGAATTGAAGTAATGTCATGCACCGAATTACTTGTCATGCCATTCTAACCATCTACCCGATCACTCATTCATCAATCCATCAGACGTTTCATTTACAATACTCTATAAATCATCATAATATTATTATTCACCCATCCATCCATCCATCCTGACTCTCTACCTGACTGCCTCTCAGCCTGTCTGTTTGCACAAGAAAGCCTTGTGGAGTACAATTTCTTTAGTCTTGGAAAGATTAAGTAACATTTTGTTCCTGGAGGCTCATTCCTTGATATTAGGGAATTTCGTTTCCAGGCTAACACAAGAGTTTCGAGGGGCAAGAAGATTGCAGTTTAAGGATAAGCTACTCTCTATAAAATTGTAAAGGCTGGGTCCAATGTGAGACCCATGATTACCATTATGATTAATGGAGGAAGAATCGGAAACTACGTTATCGCACTTAAGGATATAAGAACGTGCAGTTAAGCAGTCAGATATACTTCAGATATCATGTTTAGAGCCATAACTTTAGGAATTAGAACCGAGTGGTCAACAAAGGCAAATGCCTGAGAGATGTCGACTAAGAAGCATCTCACGAAAGAGTTCTTTCCAACATCAAGGTTACGTGATGAAGGATGAAGATAAGCACATTGGTACAACTGCCAGTCGGCTTGAAACTAAATTAAGCTTAAGAGCTTCACAAGGTCTAAACCACTTAGCAACAAAGTTTTTTTCTATAATTCTGGAAGGAATCCGAATATCAAAAATAGGCCTGAAATCAGATACTGTAGTTAGTTTAGAAACTTTTGGTATGGGAGTTGCCAGGAATGACCCCAAATTGAAAGAGCAAAATAGCCACTGTGGACTTTGCCCCGACATCAGAATTAATATCACTGACCTTGCACACGGAATAAATGCAAAATGTAATAATAATAATAATAATAATAATAATAATAATAATAATAATAATAATAATAATAATAAAAGCTGCAGTAGTAGTAGTAGTAGTAATCGAAAAAACTCGTTCACCAAGAACAACTATATTGTTTGGTATAACTAAAAAACGACAGTTACTTCACCTAATTATTTGCTGTTCGTTATCACTAGTTAGGAATCGCGATAGTCCAGTGGTTAGCGTAGTGGACTGTAAACTGAGGAGTGGGGTTCAAATTCCTGCCAGGGTAGAAAGCTTATAGAGATTTTGATCCACTTGTGCCATTCCCTTCACATTTTGCTCCTAAAACGAGTACACTGACCGTACACTGTCGAAGGGAAGATCATGGGGCGAGGTGGAGGACTGGCCACCCGCCTCATATGCCAGTTCAATAGTACAGGGCAAGCAGACACGACACCCTGTACCAGTTGAATACGCAAGGAAACTTACATTCGGATCCTGAGGCGCATTGATGCAGATGCACCACTCGAAGATCCAATAGGATAAACTGTTAGTGCAGCGGCAGCTCATAAGAAGAAAGCAGAAGCCGACAGCCCAACAAATTCTGAAATGAATTCGTTTTGACGTCTGCCCGACTTGTAATGGTTATTTGGAATGATTTTGGCGAGAGATGGGGAGTAAACGGTATCGACAAAAGAGTTCTATTCTTAGAGACAAATTTGATATATAAACAAATCTAATTGTGACGAACAGCAAAACGTTATCGATGCTCCTGACCTAGTTAGCTACATTGGTAAATTCATACGCCAAGGAGCCTCTATGCGTGACGATCTCCGGTTGGCGTCCCGATCGCGGCTTATTCCAGAGATTCAAATCTCGGGCTAGTACGGTGTGTGTACGGGGACTTTAAATGGCGTGGCTCCCATTCAAACGGGCAGCGGTGGTAAAGGATCTCATCCGATAAATTTATTGCAAAATGATAAGGGTCGAGGCCATATGATCGCTATATAAAACCTACACAATTACATTTTTATTTTTACAGTTATGTATTTGAAGGACAATTCAGCGTCCTGGTCACATGGACGAGTCACGATAATTTTCAGAGCAGTTTTTACCCGGGCATCAGTTACCTTTGTAGCAACATGAAGTATTTGAATCCAGCTTTTAGAACCAGTTCTAGCGGCCGGGTTGACTGTTAGCCCAGCGGTGACGAATTTCTAAGTAGCACTGCACGAGTACGTGAAAATCGGGTAAAATCAGCATCAACAGTGGTTATAAGAACCAGGCCAGGTCCGATGGAGCACGATAATCCGTGTGCACTATTCTCTGCAACCAGCCTGCATTGTGATAAGGGTTTGGAAAATTCATGATTGTGTATTAAGAGGAGGTTGGTCTAAATCAATTTATACTGGTCTGTTGTTTTGTCTCAAGAAAGGGCCTGTATGAGAGAGAGAGAGAGAGAGAGAGAGAGAGAGAGAGAGAAAGAGAGAGAGAGAAAGAGAGAAAGAAAGAGACAGAGAGACGGAGACAGAGAGAGAGAGATTACTTGTAGCGGAGTTCTGACGTGTGATAAGTCGACAGTTGCAATTACAAATGTCGTTGTTACATTCGTGCGTTAGGAATGTGACGATACAAGTACTGCTATGTTTGAGCTCTTCGGTTAATTATAATTTCTAACATCAAAGGCTGTGTGTCTTTACTCGAGATAACATTACCCTACGAAGCAAATAAGTCAACGGTTCCAAGCGCGATCCTTGAAAACTGTGAATAATCGTGAACAGTATGTATGTATTTCTGTATGTGATTCTGTATTTCGGTATGTTTCTGTAATTTTTATATGCTTCTGTATGTATATATCTGTTTTGTAGGTATATCTGTATGTATTGTATTTCTTTTTCTTCGCTCTCTCTCTCTCTCTCTCTCTCTCTCTCTCTCTCTCTCTCTCTCTCTCTCTCTCTCTCTCTCTCTCTCTCTCTCTCTCTCTCTCTATCTCTCTCTCTCTAGCTGTCTCTCTATCTCTGTCTCTTTCTCTCTCTATCACACGTAAATTTCACAAGAGAAACGGACATTGCAAGAAAATGTACAGAACACAAAAACAAGTCATGTATGTATGTATGTATGCATGTATGTATTTATGTATGTTGTTACGTGCTACTCCTATGAAAAGTAAATAACTCGCTTGGGTTTAGATAAAATGTATATTTACACTTGCAAAAGGTTATAACACGAAGAACAGAATACCTGACATCAGCCAGAACGACGACGGCTGTTTTGAAGCCAAAAGTCGAAGTCTTTTCATCAGCGAACCACTCGAAGGCAAAAACCTCTCAGGTTCCTCCTACGGACGGAGGACCTTTACATAAACTCGATTAACGGAGTCTTGGCAACTAACAGAACACAGAGCCACGTAAGACTCGGCCTATCTTAACTAGCCAAGTTCGGCAACCTGAAGGAAACATCCCCTTTTATAGGGTTTTCTGGGGTTACGCCCCCTCCCCAAAGAGACGGCTCATCCTTCAACCACTCCTTACATCCGGGTCCTCCACATGGGCCGACTCTAACAATGCATGTATATACTTTGTATGTGTAGTGTTATAGGTAATGAAAGTGTGTAAACCTCGTCAGGTGTGGCTGAAAGTAATAATAACATTAGTAGTAGTAGTATTTGTTGTTGTGGTTATTTTATTGATAATAAGGAAATCAATTTTTATAATAATAATAATAATAATCGAAAATCCACGTTCACCAGAACGGACTCTTGTCTTGTTTTCGTGTTCTGCACATTCGTGCGTTGTTGGTACTACCAGGGAAAGGCAGTTACATGCCCTAATTATTTTTTATTAATCATTGCTAGTTAAAAGCGCGATAGTCTAATGGTTAGCGTACTGAACTTCCAATGGTAAGTGGGCATTCATAACCCTGCAAGGGCAGAAACATTTTAGAGAATTCTAATCCACTTGCGCCTTTTCGTCCACGTTATACTCCTAAAACGATTACACTAACAGTACATTGTTGGTGGGAAGATCAGGCAGCGAGGGAGAGGTATGGCTACCCACCTCATATGCGTGGACCAAGGAAATGAGGCCGCTAACAGTCCATACCCATGGCTGCCACTCTGGGCTAGCTTAACGGAATATTTTGTAGCTGAAATACGAGCATTATGCTTCTTTTGCCTATGAGCTTCGATAGGCTGCCAATTAGCTGTATCTTGTAGATACAGACTTACAGTCCGTAGCTTAGCGGAATAATTATATCTGTTAACCCCTTTTATAGCTCACTTGCCCTACATCGTCTATGTTCGTATCCACTTGAATGCGAACAGTGTCTCTAGGGTTACATTTTCTGTGTACGATGATCGTGAAAATGACTCCAAGCGTCTGGATTTAATTAGCAATTAATGTAGCATCTGACGTGACAAGACTGTTTAAATGGAACGTTGTGTTGTCTAATCATGTTTTAAATGGGAAACACTGACACTTTCTTGCATACAGTATATTGAATCAATATAGACTACGCGTTGGCCCTAAATAATTTTCAGGTAAGCGAATGAAAGGGAATACCAACTAAGTCTGGTCGAACAATAGGCCGTTCGCTTACATCTCAAGCCGCCATGACCCTGTGCACGGATTTATGGGCTGCTTATAGGGTTGCTTATAGCAATCGCAATCTTGAAAAAATTATCACGGGCTATATTAAAGTTCATTGCAAGGCACCAGCTTATTCATGAGCGTTGCTCAAGTCGGTGGTGTATTCCAGATGCCATGGGAAGAACAAAGTTCGGTTGCCAGAAGACCAAAGAGAGGGGATAGAGGCGCTGTAACGGTGGATTGTGTTTAGGTTGAGAGAAATGGAAAGACGTTGGGTTGGATGGGTCAGGGTAAGATTTCTACAAAAGATGGGACTTTAGTTTGGAATGTAGCATCTGTGGAATAATTAAAAGAGGGGCCAGAGACAGATGATGGTGGGTGAACGAAGGAGGGACAGAGGAACGGGTAATTGAGAGAGATCGTTCCAAAGTCGAAGTGGTGTGCTATATGGATCTGTTAGAGAACTTAAGATGAGTAGTTACTGACTGACGGGTAAGTGGGAGGTACGAGGATGAAAGGGTAGAACTGGGTGATTGGATGGTAGTTTGCGAAGATAACTTGTTTGGAGTATTGCAGAGAGTTATAAGTTACAGAAAGAAATGAATGCATTCGAGAAGTTTCAGCCAATGGTGTGATAGGACTAATATGGTGATGCTTGGGTGTTCTGATGAGAGCTCGGGTAAGTGAATTTTTATTGAGTTGAAGACGTCTAATTTGAGTGGATTCAAGTTTTAAAAAGAAAGGGAATTATAGTAGTCAAGCTTGGAATGTACTTTAAAGGTAGCGATGGTAGAAGCAGTTGTGAAGTTGACTATAGGCCGAATACGGCAAAGGTCACGAAAGTGAATGAAACAGGTGCCCAAGATGTTATCTGATTTGAAATCGAGAGATTTGGGTCAAAAGTTGAAGTGAAGATTGCAAACAGTCAAATTAGACGTGGGAGTGAGAGTGGAAAAATAAGTTCATATAGGATAGAAGAGTCAGAAATTTTCTAAATCTGATCTGATAGACCTAGATCAATGAACTCAGTTTCGATGGGTTGAGGCGAAGTAGGTTAGAGGACATGCTTTAAAGATTTGGCTGAAATCATCAAGCAAATGAGTGATGAATGAGGAATAGGATCTTGGAGAGAAAACATGAAGAGTTGAGTGTCATAAGCATGAAGAAAGTGAACTTCTGAAAATGATTCTATGAGATGGCTCAACGGTGTAGTGCATAAACTGAAGAGAAATTCCTCGAGGACGGAACCATTAATATTTTATGTATAATCGTGCGTCTGTTACAAGAACAGCGCTTTAACCAATCGGCTACCGTATCCCACAAACTGGACTCTGAATTCTAGGCTCTTCCATGATGGGTTCCCAATACAGGGGTCTAAGCATGACTGACATTTCCACCAACTGGTCAATGGTCGCAGGTTCGTGACTTGGTCTGCAATTTAAGTAGACTAATTTTCATAGTACAGTCAAGACACTCTTGGTAGGTAGGCCTATTTTATTCTCGTAGACTAGCACACTTGACTGAATATCTCTATTCTTTTATATTCGATTAAGTAATATGTCAAAACCAAAAATTATCTGACAGCGGCTTTTTTACTAGAAAAACAACTTAAGACAGTGTGGCTAAATAATATTGAAACTGAACTGCCGCCATTGGGTACAGAAGGCAAATCGTTATGCTACAAGAAGCTTTACATATCGTAAAAATCCCGAATACGTTATTTGCAATATGCCACCGTGCGTGAGAAAACGCTCTCAAAGTCGGAAAAGTAAATTTTCGAGAAACACGCTCAGAAATCAAGTAGGCATAAAATGTGTCACAATGTCAAAACGATTGTTGTGTTCGGTGTCCGAGCTTACTGTGAGTTTCCGTACATGAATATTTTTAGTTTCAATTTCATTACGATGCCCTGCAACGAAACTTAATTTCGTATGTTTCTTGGTGCCCCAAATTTAAGTCGTGTACATCGACAATTATGCAATGAACAGGTCACGTTATTATATTTCTTAACCAGGTTTTTATGAAGATTTTATTTATTACAGCCTCCTGTGCGTATGAATACGCTCCAGTTTGCTAATTTAAAAAAAAATAAATATTCACGACTCATGTCCCAGCGACTTAGAGCTAGTCATAGTTATAGTAAACTTTAACTCGTGATTTTCTCAACAGTAGCCGCGAACATACCCATATCTTTAAAAATTGTAACTTTTTCACTATTTTTGATAGAAACATGGGGGTTTCACGTAATTATTCAGCAATACCAGCCCGATGCAATGCTATATCAAACTCAGTTTTGAAATTTGCCCATTTCGTGAGGGTTTTCTCAGGCACGGTCACACATATGCGCGAAAGCCAACGCTCATGACTTCACCACTGCAACCGTGGTAAACGATGGGATGTACAGAAATTGAATTACTTAAAGCGACACCTGACCCAAACATTCATGTCGAATCCGTTATAGATAAAAGATGCATTTTCTGCATTCATTCATTTGTTCATTCATGCCATTCGTTCCGTCAGTTCTTAAATTTCATGCAGATCTAATCTTTTTCAACTTTATTACCCACCGTAGCCTAAGTTCTGGGTTCTCTTACCTACATTCCTTGTGTTAATATTAGTTGATAAGAAAACTTCACATAAGAAATACAAACTTATCGCTTAGGATTGCATGACATGTGTCAGATATTCGTGAAAATTACGCTAAAACTAGAATTAATATAGCATCTGACGTGACAAGACTGTTAAAATGAAACGTTCTAGTCTAATTATGTTTTGAATGCCAAACAGACACTTTCTTGCATATATGTAAATCTATTTAGACTACGGGTTGACCCTAAACAAGTTTTAGTTAACGGAATGAAAGGAAATACCAGCTGAGTCTGGTCGAACTTTAGACTGTTCGCTTACAACTCAAGCCGCCATGACCCTGTGCACGGATTCATAGGCACCAGGATGCTTACAGCAATCGTAATCTTGAAAATTCCTCAAGCGCTACATTAAAGCTCCTCCACCAGCTTATTCACAAGCGCTGCATCAAGTCACTGGTGTTTTCCAAAGATGCCATGTGAAGAACAGAATCCAGTCAAGTTACCAGAAGACCAGAGAGAGAGAGAGAGAGAGAGAGAGAGAGAGAGAGAGAGAGAGAGAGAGAGAGAGAGAGAGAGAGAGAGTGTGTGTGTAGTAGAGGCGCTATTACGGTTGGTTGTGTTTAGGTTGAGAGAAATGGAAAGGCGGAGGGTTGGATGGGTCAGGGTAAGATTTCTAAAAATGGTGGGACTTTAGTTTTGAATGAAACGCCTGTGAAGTAATAAAAAGAGGAGCCAGAGACAAATGATGGTGGGTGAACGAAAGAGGAACAGAGGAACGGGTAATTGAGAGAGATCGTTTCAAAGTTGAGGTGGTGTGCTATATGGATCGGTTAGAGAACTTGAGTTGTTACTCTAGACGGGCAAGTGCGAGCTGAGAGGATGAATGGGACGAGCGGGGGGTGATTTGGTGGTAAAGAGTTTGCGAAGATAACTTGGTTTGGAGCATTACCGAGAGTTATAGGTTACAAAAAGATCTTTAAAATGAATGCATTCGAGAAATGTCAGCCAATGGTGTGATAGGACTGATATGGTGATGCTTGAGTGTTCTGGTGAGAGCTCGCGCGAATGAATTTTCGATGAGTTGAAGACGTTGAATATGAGTGGATTCAAGGTTAAAAGAGAAAGGGAATTACAGTAGTCAAGCTTGCAATGTGCTATAAAGGTAGCGATGGTAGAGACAGTTTGAAATCGAGCATAGATCGAATATGGCAAAGATCACGAATGTGATTGAAACAGGTGCGCAAGATGTGATATAATTTGAAATCGTGAGATGTGGGTCAAATTTTGATATCAAATTGCGAACAGTCGGATAAGACGTGGAAGTGAGAGTGGAGAAATTAGTTGATATTGGTGGATGGAAGAGCCAGGGATTTTCTTAATCTGATATGGTATACCTAGAACAATGAATTCAGCTTTGACAAGGTTGAGGTAAAAGAAGTTAGAGGACATCCTTTTAGAGATTTGGCTGACATCATAAAGCAAGTGAGGAACGTGGAGAGACGAATATGCAGAGTTGAGTGTCATCAGCATAAAGAAAAGGATCTACTGAAATGGATTCTCTGAGACGGCTCACAAACTCGTAGAGCACAAACTGAAGAGAAATTGCTCCAGGACGGAACCTCGAAGACACCACAAGAAAGTGGGAGAGTTGCGAGTAATAACTTGCAGTTTATAAAGAAAAGGAGCGGCATGACAAGTAAAAACCAAAACCAAAGAATGGCAGTATCACAGATGTCAAACCAGAGAGATGATCGTTGAAAAAGTAAGTCATGATCGATGGTGTCAAAAGCAGCAAAGATGTCCAGCAGACAGTAGCAAGAGACTTGCTGATGACTAATGGCAGATACTAGTTTATTGTGCAGAGAGACAAGCAGAGCTTCAGTGGATTGGTGTTAAGTGAATCCAGATTTATAGGGAATGAGAAGCGAGTAAGAAAAAATGTAATCTTTCATTCAGGCAAGGACAATACGTTCAGTTAGCTTAGGTAATAAATTAAGATTGGAGACAGGACAACATTTAGAAAGGTCTTCTGAAGCAAAATTTTGAATTCTTTGAACGCAGACCTAACTCTTTTCCCAATTAACCAGCTGCAATCGACACGGATTAAGCGCGTTTGCATTGGAAGTTTCCGTGAAATCATGTTGATACGAGTCATCGGGTTGCTTAGTTGTTTATGACTTGCTGGCGACGCTGTGTATGCAAGCGGGCTGACATCAACAGTGAATCTCCCTGACGTATAATTTATCACGAGGGCGCTCGCGTGGTACAACATCAAGCATACGTTGTGATGAGTCGGTAGGATTTTGAAAAAAGTACGCTTGCGTTATAGCGTGAGGACCGGTCTAAACCAGTCTGAACGGGTGTGCATTTTTTTATGGGAAACAGCCTATAAAAGGCGGTCGCAATGGCTTTTTTGTTTAGAGAGTGCGAAAATTTTGTAAGACTGGTCTGTCGTGTGCACAGCATATAGTTTGAGCGAGGCTACAAATGTCTTCGATAAATTCGTGTATTTAGAGTTGTGCATTTAAAGTACTGTTATGATTGAACTGTTCGCTTTCCTAATTATAATTACGGAAATCAACGACTGCGTGACTATTATCGAGTTAACATTCTGCCACGAATCGGGCAAGCCAACCGTTCGAAGTCCGATCATAGACAACTTCGAAAGGTCATCAACATAACAGTATATCTGGTGATCTGGGAATTCGGATTCTTATGTGTCCGGGTCACAGAGACCGGTGAACGAAGATTCAACGGAAGAATCCAACGCTGGTAGCGATTTCAGCAAACGGAGCGATCGAAGGACTGATATTTCGAAATTCAACAACTACGGTGGAGTATAACGGCCAATTTTTTTCAGAACACAAGTTCGGTCGGTGATCATCGATTCGGTCAGAGACAACGGAAGATCCCGTCGTCGATAACAAGAAGAACATACGCGGAAGAAGGCAATGTCAACTTGGAGCAGCCGATAAAAAGAAAATCTGCGCGGAAGACAAGATAGGTGAAAATACGCCTACTGCATTTTACGAATGTTTTAAGAAATTATCAAATGCACTGAAGTGTTTGTTTTAAGAAATTATCAAATGCACTGAAGTGTTTTTCTGCGTACAGTGTAGAGAATTGAGTTTGCTGAGGCTGCAAAACTATGGTCCTTAAAAATTTCTTAAGTAAAGCCGGATCCAGAGGTCAATGCAGCTAAGCCCCTTTGATATTTTGGGAATCACATGTCACTGATTTTTCACAAATGAACTGCTTTTGGACGAGTTTTGCTAAACTAAGCCATTCCATCTTAACTAATGGGACCAATAGTTTCGAAGGCCAATGGAACGAAGCGATAAGTGACATGATGCTATCACACTTAGACACTTTTCTTTGGTCTGCAATCTAGCAAACAGCCTGTTCATCGCCTCTTGAAAGACATGACTCTGCCAGATCGTCTGTGACTGTTACAACCCAGCAAGGCACCTTCCTACCTCTCAATGAGTCGAATAAGCGGCGGTCCCAAGCATACCGTTTGTGAGCTAGGGTTGCTTCTGTGTAAGCTGTCTCTGACGTAGAAGACCAGGCAGTTAGGGCAAATGCCAGAACATCTGACGCACGTTATACGTTAGCAGGATGGAAAGATATACAGGTATATCGTCGCTGTACCTGCATCTGAAGCGTATAAGGCAGGAAATGCCAGCAAGGATAAGCGACGAATTCCGTGGCTGCCATCACTTCTTGTAAGAGAGGCTTATTCCCAACTATCGAGTATCGACTGCCAAGTTGAGGATGTTAACCAGACCTTCATACTAGATCAGAACTGGTTTATCGAAAAATTGAGTGAGTATATAAATGTTTTGAGAAATCAAGGAAGTTGCGTGGCAAAATTAGGGCTTCCTATCTTCCAAGCGTGTAGCATCTAGAGGAAACTCTGAGTTGTGAGATTGCAATCTACCGAAAGAGTGCTACCCGTAGAAAGCGAGACCCCCAAAGGGATGCATTCTCAAAAGTGTTGGCTATGAAGTGATATAAAGAAGAATGAAGTCTAAATTATGGATATGTCATAATACCTCGTACTTAAACCTACTGTAGTTCAGTTCTAATCCCTCTTCTTTTACCTCCTTAATGATCCTTCGGGACTTAGATAAAGAGTCTGGAGAAATAAAATGTCTGGGTTTTGCTAAATCTCGTCCAATTTCGACAGAGAGAAAGTGCTGCCGAAGGTGACGGCATTAAAACGTTGCATCGCAACTTGTTGGCGAAACAACAGATGGCACGTTTTTCTTGTGTCCGTAGATACTAGCAATACAGAATGCAGAAGCTCCATGATAAAAAGTAAGTCCAGCGTTGTTAATAGGGTCCAGATTTTACTACTACTAATGCAACTACTACTACTACTACTACAACTATTACTACTACATTTGTTATTATTATGATTGTTAATATAACAATTATTATTATTATTATTAATTATAATTGTTACGTTAATTATAACTGCTACTATTATGATTATTAAGTTAATATTAATATAATGATATTAATATAGTAAATTATTATGGCTATATTAATAATCATTATAACAATGTCATAATAATCATAATATTAGCAGTAATAACAGTAAGAGTACTTGCAATAGTAGTAGTAGTAATAACAATTATAATGATGAAAATGAAATTAATGATATAATTATTGGTTTGTTGTTGTTTTATTATTATTATTATTATTATTATTATTACTAGAGCTGGTGTATTTTGACAAGGTTTCATACGAAGGAGCCCCAAAACCGAGGCGAAGTGAGGTCAAAACTAGGGCAGTACTGTGACAGGATAAAAAGGTAGCTTATTTTGGATAGGATATAGTTGAGACGAATTCCGAATAGTAAGTCAGCAACCTTTCACCTAGAACAGTTTTGTGTTTGCTTTGATCAGAGAAAAGCAGTTAGGTGACCCAGTAATTAGTTATTAATAGTTGGGGAGCGCATAATTCCAGTGGTTAGCGTGGTGGCCGGTCAACCGAGAAATCGGTAGGTTCAAATCCCCCCAAAGGCAAAAAGACCTGTTTAAGTAGCTTACAAAAGCGCTGCACATATGAATAGCTAACTGATATGAGCAACAGCGGCTTAAGACAGTTTGAAAATGTATGCTATACTAAGTCAAATGCAACAGTACGTATATGTGTGTAATGACAAACTGTTCCAAAAGAAAGGGCTAACAACGAGAAGGCTCGATAGGCTGGAGTTGAGGGGTGAAGCTCGAACCTGAATATAGCCGCGGGTAGCAGAGCGCTACAACCGCCGACTCGGTTGACTCGACACGGGAAAATAGAGCTTCCTGGTGTAGAACTCTGTGCTGGTGCAGTGCCAACAAGTGAAACATTTGATGCGCTCCGCAACAGGAAGCCAATGTAATGTTCTTGCGTACAATCTGATAGACGTTAGTGATTCAGCTTGTTGGCTTTGGCTCGGCCAGTGCAGTTCAGGACAGACTGGAGCTGGCGCAACAGAGACTGTGTTTACCTGCAAAAACTGAATTGTAGTAATCTAGGTGAGTCAGTATGAACGAGTGAACGAGGACTAATGCAGCGCAGAGTATATACAGTAATTGCACAGTTTGATCCGTTTCTAGCATAGACGATAGAAGCAGGACCTGCAAAGGAAGTTCATGTGACTAGCCATCGATAGTTCTAAGTCCAGAGGTAATATCAAGGAGCTGATTCCGAACAGGATTCGCTATTTTACCTAATATTCGGCAAAGATGGCTTTTGAGCCGGCTCTTGCGGAAGGCCTCACCCGTTCACTACAAAGGCATGTATGTATCAGTGTAATATTATGAAATTTGTACTTATCTGTGTTGATATTTATATAACACCCTTGAGGACCTCGCAGAAAGCTTAAATGTAGTAGATTATGCCGAATTTTTGTGTAGTTTCCGTCACACAAATGAGTCTCAACAGTGCTTTCAACGATGGGGCATGCTCTAATACTTCTGGTTGTTGGCCTAATACTGAACGTCTTCCATAAATATGGTAAGTTAAATATGGTAAGCGTTTAATGACTTAAGATATCAATTTTAAGTTCATATAATCTTACATGTTTTTGTATTATGTATTGCCTCTGAAATTGTAAATAAGGAACTGTTCTCGATAGACCGATGACCACTTGGCTGAAACACAGATATAGGCCACTAAATCAGTTGTTAGGATCACAAACAGTAAACTGCATGACAAAGCGGAAAGCCACGATCATTTAATGTGTATGTGAGATTTTAATTTCATAGAAAAATAATGGGATGATTTGAAGAATTACGTGAAAGAAATTATTGAATTAATTTTAATTATGGAATTCCAGGTGCAGAGTTGAACGTGATTCCTCGCGACACTGAAGTGATGGTTAACGAACTGACTTACATGAACTGTTCGACGTCTCTTGAAGCAGAGAAAGTCCAATGGCGTCATGACAACAATTACGTTTACGCCGGAAGAAATATACTAGAGCCCTACAATGTCAGGTTTATGGTTGAAATAAACTCATCTACAGGAACAAGCAATTTAGTTATTCGATTAGTCCAACCATCAGATGCCGGACAATACGAATGCTTAGAGGATGAAGGGTTTGGAGAACGAAAATCGGCTCAGCTAATAGTGCTAGGTATGTTTGCTTTTACCACTTTTCAAATTCTGAACGTATTGTCTGGAAAGACTTGACATCAAGGTGTCATGACACTCCCATACTTGAACTATCTACAGTCATAACTCTATCAGAACTGCCCGCCTCCTGAAAGTTTTGTCCAGTTATTTCAAAAGTCACAGTAGTCTGGTTGTATACTGCAAGTGGAGTTCTTAAATACTGCTTCGATCTATGTGGACATTCTGCTTTTTCCAGAGACAAACAATATTTCGCCTTTTTTCCCAACTACAAATGCTGATTATGCCAAGACTATTAAATTCTTGCATTA